>OZ010645.1:39057374-39068126 GCA_963932195.1 Empis livida
CAACAACAACAACAACAACAACAACAACAACAACAACAACAACAACAACAACAACAACAACAACAACAACAACAACAACAACAACAACAACAACAACAACAACAACAACAACAACAACAACAACAACAACAACAACAACAACAACAACAACAACAACAACAACAACAACAACAACAACAACAACAACAACAACAACAACAACAACAACAACAACAACAACAACAACAACAACAACAACAACAACAACAACAACAACAACAACAACAACAACAACAACAACAACAACAACAACAACAACAACAACAACAACAACAACAACAACAACAACAACAACAACAACAACAACAACAACAACAACAACAACAACAACAACAACAACAACAACAACAACAACAACAACAACAACAACAACAACAACAACAACAACAACAACAACAACAACAACAACAACAACAACAACAACAACAACAACAACAACAACAACAACAACAACAACAACAACAACAACAACAACAACAACAACAACAACAACAACAACAACAACAACAACAACAACAACAACAACAACAACAACAACAACAACAACAACAACAACAACAACAACAACAACAACAACAACAACAACAACAACAACAACAACAACAACAACAACAACAACAACAACAACAACAACAACAACAACAACAACAACAACAACAACAACAACAACAACAACAACAACAACAACAACAACAACAACAACAACAACAAGAACAAGAACAAGAACAAGAACAAGAACAAGAACAAGAACAAGAACAAGAACAAGAACAAGAACAAGAACAAGAACAAGAACAAGAACAAGAACAAGAACAAGAACAAGAACAAGAACAAGAACAAGAACAAGAACAAGAACAAGAACAAGAACAAGAACAAGAACAAGAACAAGAACAAGAACAAGAACAAGAACAAGAACAAGAACAAGAACAAGAACAAGAACAAGAACAAGAACAAGAACAAGAACAAGAACAAGAACAAGAACAAGAACAAGAACAAGAACAAGAACAAGAACAAGAACAAGAACAAGAACAAGAACAAGAACAAGAACAAGAACAAGAACAAGAACAAGAACAAGAACAAGAACAAGAACAAGAACAAGAACAAGAACAAGAACAAGAACAAGAACAAGAACAAGAACAAGAACAAGAACAAGAACAAGAACAAGAACAAGAACAAGAACAAGAACAAGAACAAGAACAAGAACAAGAACAAGAACAAGAACAAGAACAAGAACAAGAACAAGAACAAGAACAAGAACAAGAACAAGAACAAGAACAAGAACAAGAACAAGAACAAGAACAAGAACAAGAACAAGAACAAGAACAAGAACAAGAACAAGAACAAGAACAAGAACAAGAACAAGAACAAGAACAAGAACAAGAACAAGAACAAGAACAAGAACAAGAACAAGAACAAGAACAAGAACAAGAACAAGAACAAGAACAAGAACAAGAACAAGAACAAGAACAAGAACAAGAACAAGAACAAGAACAAGAACAAGAACAAGAACAAGAACAAGAACAAGAACAAGAACAAGAACAAGAACAAGAACAAGAACAAGAACAAGAACAAGAACAAGAACAAGAACAAGAACAAGAACAAGAACAAGAACAAGAACAAGAACAAGAACAAGAACAAGAACAAGAACAAGAACAAGAACAAGAACAAGAACAAGAACAAGAACAAGAACAAGAACAAGAACAAGAACAAGAACAAGAACAAGAACAAGAACAAGAACAAGAACAAGAACAAGAACAAGAACAAGAACAAGAACAAGAACAAGAACAAGAACAAGAACAAGAACAAGAACAAGAACAAGAACAAGAACAAGAACAAGAACAAGAACAAGAACAAGAACAAGAACAAGAACAAGAACAAGAACAAGAACAAGAACAAGAACAAGAACAAGAACAAGAACAAGAACAAGAACAAGAACAAGAACAAGAACAAGAACAAGAACAAGAACAAGAACAAGAACAAGAACAAGAACAAGAACAAGAACAAGAACAAGAACAAGAACAAGAACAAGAACAAGAACAAGAACAAGAACAAGAACAAGAACAAGAACAAGAACAAGAACAAGAACAAGAACAAGAACAAGAACAAGAACAAGAACAAGAACAAGAACAAGAACAAGAACAAGAACAAGAACAAGAACAAGAACAAGAACAAGAACAAGAACAAGAACAAGAACAAGAACAAGAACAAGAACAAGAACAAGAACAAGAACAAGAACAAGAACAAGAACAAGAACAAGAACAAGAACAAGAACAAGAACAAGAACAAGAACAAGAACAAGAACAAGAACAAGAACAAGAACAAGAACAAGAACAAGAACAAGAACAAGAACAAGAACAAGAACAAGAACAAGAACAAGAACAAGAACAAGAACAAGAACAAGAACAAGAACAAGAACAAGAACAAGAACAAGAACAAGAACAAGAACAAGAACAAGAACAAGAACAAGAACAAGAACAAGAACAAGAACAAGAACAAGAACAAGAACAAGAACAAGAACAAGAACAAGAACAAGAACAAGAACAAGAACAAGAACAAGAACAAGAACAAGAACAAGAACAAGAACAAGAACAAGAACAAGAACAAGAACAAGAACAAGAACAAGAACAAGAACAAGAACAAGAACAAGAACAAGAACAAGAACAAGAACAAGAACAAGAACAAGAACAAGAACAAGAACAAGAACAAGAACAAGAACAAGAACAAGAACAAGAACAAGAACAAGAACAAGAACAAGAACAAGAACAAGAACAAGAACAAGAACAAGAACAAGAACAAGAACAAGAACAAGAACAAGAACAAGAACAAGAACAAGAACAAGAACAAGAACAAGAACAAGAACAAGAACAAGAACAAGAACAAGAACAAGAACAAGAACAAGAACAAGAACAAGAACAAGAACAAGAACAAGAACAAGAACAAGAACAAGAACAAGAACAAGAACAAGAACAAGAACAAGAACAAGAACAAGAACAAGAACAAGAACAAGAACAAGAACAAGAACAAGAACAAGAACAAGAACAAGAACAAGAACAAGAACAAGAACAAGAACAAGAACAAGAACAAGAACAAGAACAAGAACAAGAACAAGAACAAGAACAAGAACAAGAACAAGAACAAGAACAAGAACAAGAACAAGAACAAGAACAAGAACAAGAACAAGAACAAGAACAAGAACAAGAACAAGAACAAGAACAAGAACAAGAACAAGAACAAGAACAAGAACAAGAACAAGAACAAGAACAAGAACAAGAACAAGAACAAGAACAAGAACAAGAACAAGAACAAGAACAAGAACAAGAACAAGAACAAGAACAAGAACAAGAACAAGAACAAGAACAAGAACAAGAACAAGAACAAGAACAAGAACAAGAACAAGAACAAGAACAAGAACAAGAACAAGAACAAGAACAAGAACAAGAACAAGAACAAGAACAAGAACAAGAACAAGAACAAGAACAAGAACAAGAACAAGAACAAGAACAAGAACAAGAACAAGAACAAGAACAAGAACAAGAACAAGAACAAGAACAAGAACAAGAACAAGAACAAGAACAAGAACAAGAACAAGAACAAGAACAAGAACAAGAACAAGAACAAGAACAAGAACAAGAACAAGAACAAGAACAAGAACAAGAACAAGAACAAGAACAAGAACAAGAACAAGAACAAGAACAAGAACAAGAACAAGAACAAGAACAAGAACAAGAACAAGAACAAGAACAAGAACAAGAACAAGAACAAGAACAAGAACAAGAACAAGAACAAGAACAAGAACAAGAACAAGAACAAGAACAAGAACAAGAACAAGAACAAGAACAAGAACAAGAACAAGAACAAGAACAAGAACAAGAACAAGAACAAGAACAAGAACAAGAACAAGAACAAGAACAAGAACAAGAACAAGAACAAGAACAAGAACAAGAACAAGAACAAGAACAAGAACAAGAACAAGAACAAGAACAAGAACAAGAACAAGAACAAGAACAAGAACAAGAACAAGAACAAGAACAAGAACAAGAACAAGAACAAGAACAAGAACAAGAACAAGAACAAGAACAAGAACAAGAACAAGAACAAGAACAAGAACAAGAACAAGAACAAGAACAAGAACAAGAACAAGAACAAGAACAAGAACAAGAACAAGAACAAGAACAAGAACAAGAACAAGAACAAGAACAAGAACAAGAACAAGAACAAGAACAAGAACAAGAACAAGAACAAGAACAAGAACAAGAACAAGAACAAGAACAAGAACAAGAACAAGAACAAGAACAAGAACAAGAACAAGAACAAGAACAAGAACAAGAACAAGAACAAGAACAAGAACAAGAACAAGAACAAGAACAAGAACAAGAACAAGAACAAGAACAAGAACAAGAACAAGAACAAGAACAAGAACAAGAACAAGAACAAGAACAAGAACAAGAACAAGAACAAGAACAAGAACAAGAACAAGAACAAGAACAAGAACAAGAACAAGAACAAGAACAAGAACAAGAACAAGAACAAGAACAAGAACAAGAACAAGAACAAGAACAAGAACAAGAACAAGAACAAGAACAAGAACAAGAACAAGAACAAGAACAAGAACAAGAACAAGAACAAGAACAAGAACAAGAACAAGAACAAGAACAAGAACAAGAACAAGAACAAGAACAAGAACAAGAACAAGAACAAGAACAAGAACAAGAACAAGAACAAGAACAAGAACAAGAACAAGAACAAGAACAAGAACAAGAACAAGAACAAGAACAAGAACAAGAACAAGAACAAGAACAAGAACAAGAACAAGAACAAGAACAAGAACAAGAACAAGAACAAGAACAAGAACAAGAACAAGAACAAGAACAAGAACAAGAACAAGAACAAGAACAAGAACAAGAACAAGAACAAGAACAAGAACAAGAACAAGAACAAGAACAAGAACAAGAACAAGAACAAGAACAAGAACAAGAACAAGAACAAGAACAAGAACAAGAACAAGAACAAGAACAAGAACAAGAACAAGAACAAGAACAAGAACAAGAACAAGAACAAGAACAAGAACAAGAACAAGAACAAGAACAAGAACAAGAACAAGAACAAGAACAAGAACAAGAACAAGAACAAGAACAAGAACAAGAACAAGAACAAGAACAAGAACAAGAACAAGAACAAGAACAAGAACAAGAACAAGAACAAGAACAAGAACAAGAACAAGAACAAGAACAAGAACAAGAACAAGAACAAGAACAAGAACAAGAACAAGAACAAGAACAAGAACAAGAACAAGAACAAGAACAAGAACAAGAACAAGAACAAGAACAAGAACAAGAACAAGAACAAGAACAAGAACAAGAACAAGAACAAGAACAAGAACAAGAACAAGAACAAGAACAAGAACAAGAACAAGAACAAGAACAAGAACAAGAACAAGAACAAGAACAAGAACAAGAACAAGAACAAGAACAAGAACAAGAACAAGAACAAGAACAAGAACAAGAACAAGAACAAGAACAAGAACAAGAACAAGAACAAGAACAAGAACAAGAACAAGAACAAGAACAAGAACAAGAACAAGAACAAGAACAAGAACAAGAACAAGAACAAGAACAAGAACAAGAACAAGAACAAGAACAAGAACAAGAACAAGAACAAGAACAAGAACAAGAACAAGAACAAGAACAAGAACAAGAACAAGAACAAGAACAAGAACAAGAACAAGAACAAGAACAAGAACAAGAACAAGAACAAGAACAAGAACAAGAACAAGAACAAGAACAAGAACAAGAACAAGAACAAGAACAAGAACAAGAACAAGAACAAGAACAAGAACAAGAACAAGAACAAGAACAAGAACAAGAACAAGAACAAGAACAAGAACAAGAACAAGAACAAGAACAAGAACAAGAACAAGAACAAGAACAAGAACAAGAACAAGAACAAGAACAAGAACAAGAACAAGAACAAGAACAAGAACTAGAACTAGAACTAGAACTAGAACTAGAACTAGAACTAGAACTAGAACTAGAACTAGAACTAGAACTAGAACTAGAACTAGAACTAGAACTAGAACTAGAACTAGAACTAGAACTAGAACTAGAACTAGAACTAGAACTAGAACTAGAACTAGAACTAGAACTAGAACTAGAACTAGAACTAGAACTAGAACTAGAACTAGAACTAGAACTAGAACTAGAACTAGAACTAGAACTAGAACTAGAACTAGAACTAGAACTAGAACTAGAACTAGAACTAGAACTAGAACTAGAACTAGAACTAGAACTAGAACTAGAACTAGAACTAGAACTAGAACTAGAACTAGAACTAGAACTAGAACTAGAACTAGAACTAGAACTAGAACTAGAACTAGAACTAGAACTAGAACTAGAACTAGAACTAGAACTAGAACTAGAACTAGAACTAGAACTAGAACTAGAACTAGAACTAGAACTAGAACTAGAACTAGAACTAGAACTAGAACTAGAACTAGAACTAGAACTAGAACTAGAACTAGAACTAGAACTAGAACTAGAACTAGAACTAGAACTAGAACTAGAACTAGAACTAGAACTAGAACTAGAACTAGAACTAGAACTAGAACTAGAACTAGAACTAGAACTAGAACTAGAACTAGAACTAGAACTAGAACTAGAACTAGAACTAGAACTAGAACTAGAACTAGAACTAGAACTAGAACTAGAACTAGAACTAGAACTAGAACTAGAACTAGAACTAGAACTAGAACTAGAACTAGAACTAGAACTAGAACTAGAACTAGAACTAGAACTAGAACTAGAACTAGAACTAGAACTAGAACTAGAACTAGAACTAGAACTAGAACTAGAACTAGAACTAGAACTAGAACTAGAACTAGAACTAGAACTAGAACTAGAACTAGAACTAGAACTAGAACTAGAACTAGAACTAGAACTAGAACTAGAACTAGAACTAGAACTAGAACTAGAACTAGAACTAGAACTAGAACTAGAACTAGAACTAGAACTAGAACTAGAACTAGAACTAGAACTAGAACTAGAACTAGAACTAGAACTAGAACTAGAACTAGAACTAGAACTAGAACTAGAACTAGAACTAGAACTAGAACTAGAACTAGAACTAGAACTAGAACTAGAACTAGAACTAGAACTAGAACTAGAACTAGAACTAGAACTAGAACTAGAACTAGAACTAGAACTAGAACTAGAACTAGAACTAGAACTAGAACTAGAACTAGAACTAGAACTAGAACTAGAACTAGAACTAGAACTAGAACTAGAACTAGAACTAGAACTAGAACTAGAACTAGAACTAGAACTAGAACTAGAACTAGAACTAGAACTAGAACTAGAACTAGAACTAGAACTAGAACTAGAACTAGAACTAGAACTAGAACTAGAACTAGAACTAGAACTAGAACTAGAACTAGAACTAGAACTAGAACTAGAACTAGAACTAGAACTAGAACTAGAACTAGAACTAGAACTAGAACTAGAACTAGAACTAGAACTAGAACTAGAACTAGAACTAGAACTAGAACTAGAACTAGAACTAGAACTAGAACTAGAACTAGAACTAGAACTAGAACTAGAACTAGAACTAGAACTAGAACTAGAACTAGAACTAGAACTAGAACTAGAACTAGAACTAGAACTAGAACTAGAACTAGAACTAGAACTAGAACTAGAACTAGAACTAGAACTAGAACTAGAACTAGAACTAGAACTAGAACTAGAACTAGAACTAGAACTAGAACTAGAACTAGAACTAGAACTAGAACTAGAACTAGAACTAGAACTAGAACTAGAACTAGAACTAGAACTAGAACTAGAACTAGAACTAGAACTAGAACTAGAACTAGAACTAGAACTAGAACTAGAACTAGAACTAGAACTAGAACTAGAACTAGAACTAGAACTAGAACTAGAACTAGAACTAGAACTAGAACTAGAACTAGAACTAGAACTAGAACTAGAACTAGAACTAGAACTAGAACTAGAACTAGAACTAGAACTAGAACTAGAACTAGAACTAGAACTAGAACTAGAACTAGAACTAGAACTAGAACTAGAACTAGAACTAGAACTAGAACTAGAACTAGAACTAGAACTAGAACTAGAACTAGAACTAGAACTAGAACTAGAACTAGAACTAGAACTAGAACTAGAACTAGAACTAGAACTAGAACTAGAACTAGAACTAGAACTAGAACTAGAACTAGAACTAGAACTAGAACTAGAACTAGAACTAGAACTAGAACTAGAACTAGAACTAGAACTAGAACTAGAACTAGAACTAGAACTAGAACTAGAACTAGAACTAGAACTAGAACTAGAACTAGAACTAGAACTAGAACTAGAACTAGAACTAGAACTAGAACTAGAACTAGAACTAGAACTAGAACTAGAACTAGAACTAGAACTAGAACTAGAACTAGAACTAGAACTAGAACTAGAACTAGAACTAGAACTAGAACTAGAACTAGAACTAGAACTAGAACTAGAACTAGAACTAGAACTAGAACTAGAACTAGAACTAGAACTAGAACTAGAACTAGAACTAGAACTAGAACTAGAACTAGAACTAGAACTAGAACTAGAACTAGAACTAGAACTAGAACTAGAACTAGAACTAGAACTAGAACTAGAACTAGAACTAGAACTAGAACTAGAACTAGAACTAGAACTAGAACTAGAACTAGAACTAGAACTAGAACTAGAACTAGAACTAGAACTAGAACTAGAACTAGAACTAGAACTAGAACTAGAACTAGAACTAGAACTAGAACTAGAACTAGAACTAGAACTAGAACTAGAACTAGAACTAGAACTAGAACTAGAACTAGAACTAGAACTAGAACTAGAACTAGAACTAGAACTAGAACTAGAACTAGAACTAGAACTAGAACTAGAACTAGAACTAGAACTAGAACTAGAACTAGAACTAGAACTAGAACTAGAACTAGAACTAGAACTAGAACTAGAACTAGAACTAGAACTAGAACTAGAACTAGAACTAGAACTAGAACTAGAACTAGAACTAGAACTAGAACTAGAACTAGAACTAGAACTAGAACTAGAACTAGAACTAGAACTAGAACTAGAACTAGAACTAGAACTAGAACTAGAACTAGAACTAGAACTAGAACTAGAACTAGAACTAGAACTAGAACTAGAACTAGAACTAGAACTAGAACTAGAACTAGAACTAGAACTAGAACTAGAACTAGAACTAGAACTAGAACTAGAACTAGAACTAGAACTAGAACTAGAACTAGAACTAGAACTAGAACTAGAACTAGAACTAGAACTAGAACTAGAACTAGAACTAGAACTAGAAACTAGAACTAGAACTAGAACTAGAACTAGAACTAGAACTAGAACTAGAACTAGAACTAGAACTAGAACTAGAACTAGAACTAGAACTAGAACTAGAACTAGAACTAGAACTAGAACTAGAACTAGAACTAGAACTAGAACTAGAACTAGAACTAGAACTAGAACTAGAACTAGAACTAGAACTAGAACTAGAACTAGAACTAGAACTAGAACTAGAACTAGAACTAGAACTAGAACTAGAACTAGAACTAGAACTAGAACTAGAACTAGAACTAGAACTAGAAACTAGAACTAGAACTAGAACTAGAACTAGAACTAGAACTAGAACTAGACTAGAACTAGAACTAGAACTAGAACTAGAACTAGAACTAGAACTAGAACTAGAACTAGAACTAGAACTAGAACTAGAACTAGAACTAGAACTAGAACTAGAACTAGAACTAGAACTAGAACTAGAACTAGAACTAGAACTAGAACTACAACTACAACTACAACTACAACTACAACTACAACTACAACTACAACTACAACTACAACTACAACTACAACTACAACTACAACTACAACTACAACTACAACTACAACTACAACTACAACTACAACTAGAACTAGAACTAGAACTACAACTAGAACTACAACTAGGACTAGGACTAGGACTAGGACTAGGACTAGAACTAGAACTAGAACTAGGACTAGGACTAGGACTAGGACTAGGACTAGGACTAGGACTAGGACTAGAACTAGAACTAGAACTAGAACTAGAACTAGAACTAGAACTAGAACTAGAACTAGAACTAGAACTAGAACTAGAACTAGAACTAGAACTAGAACTAGAACTAGAACTAGAACTAGAACTAGAACTAGAACTAGAACTAGAACTAGAACTAGAACTAGAACTAGAACTAGAACTAGAACTAGAACTAGAACTAGAACTAGACTAGAACTAGAACTAGAACTAGAACTAGAACTAGAACTAGAACTAGAACTAGAACTAGAACTAGAACTAGAACTAGAACTAGAACTAGAACTAGAACTAGAACTAGAACTAGAACTAGAACTAGAACTAGAACTAGAACTAGAACAAGAACTAGAACTAGAACTAGAACTAGAACTAGAACTAGAACTAGAACTAGAACTAGAACTAGAACTAGAACTAGAACTAGAACTAGAACTAGAACTAGAACTAGAACTAGAACTAGAACTAGAACTAGAACTAGAACTAGAACTAGAACTAGAACTAGAACTAGAACTAGAACTAGAACTAGAACTAGAACTAGAACTAGAACTAGAACTAGAACTAGAACTAGAACTAGAACTAGAACTAGAACTAGAACTAGAACTAGAACTAGAACTAGAACTAGAACTAGAACTAGAACTG